>OX383270.1:15614977-15639001 GCA_947522985.1 Lithophane socia | reverse complement strand
GTTCCGCGAACTTGAGTCCAGTCTGGTAGTCGTAATTTCAGGTTTTTCAGTCGAAAAACACGTTTTTCGACAAAAACACAAAATTTTTCTTCAGTAAAAATTCCAATAACCTAATAGATCGCTAGCCCGCGCCGAGACGCGTCTTTTGACACCTCGCACGTGCGTCTAGCGAGAATAGAACTTCAAAAAATTTTCACAACAGATATTTTAAATACCTACGAAATCCACCTTAGGAGGAACGTAGTTTCATAGTCATATCAACAAACCTTTATAACTTTGCATCCCGGTGACGCATTTTGAAGCTGTTTTCAGCTATTTTGATTTTTATTAGGCTCCGCCCTACTATTTGACAAATATTTTTGACAAAAAACGCGAAAAATTTTTCGTTCTGGGACTTAGAAAAAATTTTCAAAATTTCAACCCTTAATTAATTTTTATCTCAAAATTTTTCTTCTAAATCGTTTTTTCTATTAGTTGCAATAGCTACTTACCTGCCTTACCTGTATTCCTGTGCGCGTTCCGCGAACTTGAGTCCAGTCTGGTAGTCGTAATTTCAGGTTTTTCAGTCGAAAAACACGTTTTTCGACAAAAACACAAAATTTTTCTTCAGTAAAAATTCCAATAACCTAATAGATCGCTAGCCCGCGCCGAGACGCGTCTTTTGACACCTCGCACGTGCGTCTAGCGAGAATAGAACTTCAAAAAATTTTCACAACAGATATTTTAAATACCTACGAAATCCACCTTAGGAGGAACGTAGTTTCATAGTCATATCAACAAACCTTTATAACTTTGCATCCCGGTGACGCATTTTGAAGCTGTTTTCAGCTATTTTGATTTTTATTAGGCTCCGCCCTACTATTTGACAAATATTTTTGACAAAAAACGCGAAAAATTTTTCGTTCTGGGACTTAGAAAAAATTTTCAAAATTTCAACCCTTAATTAATTTTTATCTCAAAATTTTTCTTCTAAATCGTTTTTTCTATTAGTTGCAATAGCTACTTACCTGCCTTACCTGTATTCCTGTGCGCGTTCCGCGAACTTGAGTCCAGTCTGGTAGTCGTAATTTCAGGTTTTTCAGTCG
This sequence comes from Lithophane socia, assembly GCA_947522985.1. Classification (NCBI taxonomy): domain Eukaryota; kingdom Metazoa; phylum Arthropoda; class Insecta; order Lepidoptera; family Noctuidae; genus Lithophane; species Lithophane socia. Next base: position 15,637,916 of record OX383270.1, on the reverse strand, counting down.
AAAAACACGTTTTTCGACAAAAACACAAAATTTTTCTTCAGTAAAAATTCCAATAACCTAATAGATCGCTAGCCCGCGCCGAGACGCGTCTTTTGACACCTCGCACGTGCGTCTAGCGAGAATAGAACTTCAAAAAATTTTCACAACAGATATTTTAAATACCTACGAAATCCACCTTAGGAGGAACGTAGTTTCATAGTCATATCAACAAACCTTTATAACTTTGCATCCCGGTGACGCATTTTGAAGCTGTTTTCAGCTATTTTGATTTTTATTAGGCTCCGCCCTACTATTTGACAAATATTTTTGACAAAAAACGCGAAAAATTTTTCGTTCTGGGACTTAGAAAAAATTTTCAAAATTTCAACCCTTAATTAATTTTTATCTCAAAATTTTTCTTCTAAATCGTTTTTTCTATTAGTTGCAATAGCTACTTACCTGCCTTACCTGTATTCCTGTGCGCGTTCCGCGAACTTGAGTCCAGTCTGGTAGTCGTAATTTCAGGTTTTTCAGTCGAAAAACACGTTTTTCGACAAAAACACAAAATTTTTCTTCAGTAAAAATTCCAATAACCTAATAGATCGCTAGCCCGCGCCGAGACGCGTCTTTTGACACCTCGCACGTGCGTCTAGCGAGAATAGAACTTCAAAAAATTTTCACAACAGATATTTTAAATACCTACGAAATCCACCTTAGGAGGAACGTAGTTTCATAGTCATATCAACAAACCTTTATAACTTTGCATCCCGGTGACGCATTTTGAAGCTGTTTTCAGCTATTTTGATTTTTATTAGGCTCCGCCCTACTATTTGACAAATATTTTTGACAAAAAACGCGAAAAATTTTTCGTTCTGGGACTTAGAAAAAATTTTCAAAATTTCAACCCTTAATTAATTTTTATCTCAAAATTTTTCTTCTAAATCGTTTTTTCTATTAGTTGCAATAGCTACTTACCTGCCTTACCTGTATTCCTGTGCGCGTTCCGCGAACTTGAGTCCAGTCTGGTAGTCGTAATTTCAGGTTTTTCAGTCGAAAAACACGTTTTTCGACAAAAACACAAAATTTTTCTTCAGTAAAAATTCCAATAACCTAATAGATCGCTAGCCCGCGCCGAGACGCGTCTTTTGACACCTCGCACGTGCGTCTAGCGAGAATAGAACTTCAAAAAATTTTCACAACAGATATTTTAAATACCTACGAAATCCACCTTAGGAGGAACGTAGTTTCATAGTCATATCAACAAACCTTTATAACTTTGCATCCCGGTGACGCATTTTGAAGCTGTTTTCAGCTATTTTGATTTTTATTAGGCTCCGCCCTACTATTTGACAAATATTTTTGACAAAAAACGCGAAAAATTTTTCGTTCTGGGACTTAGAAAAAATTTTCAAAATTTCAACCCTTAATTAATTTTTATCTCAAAATTTTTCTTCTAAATCGTTTTTTCTATTAGTTGCAATAGCTACTTACCTGCCTTACCTGTATTCCTGTGCGCGTTCCGCGAACTTGAGTCCAGTCTGGTAGTCGTAATTTCAGGTTTTTCAGTCGAAAAACACGTTTTTCGACAAAAACACAAAATTTTTCTTCAGTAAAAATTCCAATAACCTAATAGATCGCTAGCCCGCGCCGAGACGCGTCTTTTGACACCTCGCACGTGCGTCTAGCGAGAATAGAACTTCAAAAAATTTTCACAACAGATATTTTAAATACCTACGAAATCCACCTTAGGAGGAACGTAGTTTCATAGTCATATCAACAAACCTTTATAACTTTGCATCCCGGTGACGCATTTTGAAGCTGTTTTCAGCTATTTTGATTTTTATTAGGCTCCGCCCTACTATTTGACAAATATTTTTGACAAAAAACGCGAAAAATTTTTCGTTCTGGGACTTAGAAAAAATTTTCAAAATTTCAACCCTTAATTAATTTTTATCTCAAAATTTTTCTTCTAAATCGTTTTTTCTATTAGTTGCAATAGCTACTTACCTGCCTTACCTGTATTCCTGTGCGCGTTCCGCGAACTTGAGTCCAGTCTGGTAGTCGTAATTTCAGGTTTTTCAGTCGAAAAACACGTTTTTCGACAAAAACACAAAATTTTTCTTCAGTAAAAATTCCAATAACCTAATAGATCGCTAGCCCGCGCCGAGACGCGTCTTTTGACACCTCGCACGTGCGTCTAGCGAGAATAGAACTTCAAAAAATTTTCACAACAGATATTTTAAATACCTACGAAATCCACCTTAGGAGGAACGTAGTTTCATAGTCATATCAACAAACCTTTATAACTTTGCATCCCGGTGACGCATTTTGAAGCTGTTTTCAGCTATTTTGATTTTTATTAGGCTCCGCCCTACTATTTGACAAATATTTTTGACAAAAAACGCGAAAAATTTTTCGTTCTGGGACTTAGAAAAAATTTTCAAAATTTCAACCCTTAATTAATTTTTATCTCAAAATTTTTCTTCTAAATCGTTTTTTCTATTAGTTGCAATAGCTACTTACCTGCCTTACCTGTATTCCTGTGCGCGTTCCGCGAACTTGAGTCCAGTCTGGTAGTCGTAATTTCAGGTTTTTCAGTCGAAAAACACGTTTTTCGACAAAAACACAAAATTTTTCTTCAGTAAAAATTCCAATAACCTAATAGATCGCTAGCCCGCGCCGAGACGCGTCTTTTGACACCTCGCACGTGCGTCTAGCGAGAATAGAACTTCAAAAAATTTTCACAACAGATATTTTAAATACCTACGAAATCCACCTTAGGAGGAACGTAGTTTCATAGTCATATCAACAAACCTTTATAACTTTGCATCCCGGTGACGCATTTTGAAGCTGTTTTCAGCTATTTTGATTTTTATTAGGCTCCGCCCTACTATTTGACAAATATTTTTGACAAAAAACGCGAAAAATTTTTCGTTCTGGGACTTAGAAAAAATTTTCAAAATTTCAACCCTTAATTAATTTTTATCTCAAAATTTTTCTTCTAAATCGTTTTTTCTATTAGTTGCAATAGCTACTTACCTGCCTTACCTGTATTCCTGTGCGCGTTCCGCGAACTTGAGTCCAGTCTGGTAGTCGTAATTTCAGGTTTTTCAGTCGAAAAACACGTTTTTCGACAAAAACACAAAATTTTTCTTCAGTAAAAATTCCAATAACCTAATAGATCGCTAGCCCGCGCCGAGACGCGTCTTTTGACACCTCGCACGTGCGTCTAGCGAGAATAGAACTTCAAAAAATTTTCACAACAGATATTTTAAATACCTACGAAATCCACCTTAGGAGGAACGTAGTTTCATAGTCATATCAACAAACCTTTATAACTTTGCATCCCGGTGACGCATTTTGAAGCTGTTTTCAGCTATTTTGATTTTTATTAGGCTCCGCCCTACTATTTGACAAATATTTTTGACAAAAAACGCGAAAAATTTTTCGTTCTGGGACTTAGAAAAAATTTTCAAAATTTCAACCCTTAATTAATTTTTATCTCAAAATTTTTCTTCTAAATCGTTTTTTCTATTAGTTGCAATAGCTACTTACCTGCCTTACCTGTATTCCTGTGCGCGTTCCGCGAACTTGAGTCCAGTCTGGTAGTCGTAATTTCAGGTTTTTCAGTCGAAAAACACGTTTTTCGACAAAAACACAAAATTTTTCTTCAGTAAAAATTCCAATAACCTAATAGATCGCTAGCCCGCGCCGAGACGCGTCTTTTGACACCTCGCACGTGCGTCTAGCGAGAATAGAACTTCAAAAAATTTTCACAACAGATATTTTAAATACCTACGAAATCCACCTTAGGAGGAACGTAGTTTCATAGTCATATCAACAAACCTTTATAACTTTGCATCCCGGTGACGCATTTTGAAGCTGTTTTCAGCTATTTTGATTTTTATTAGGCTCCGCCCTACTATTTGACAAATATTTTTGACAAAAAACGCGAAAAATTTTTCGTTCTGGGACTTAGAAAAAATTTTCAAAATTTCAACCCTTAATTAATTTTTATCTCAAAATTTTTCTTCTAAATCGTTTTTTCTATTAGTTGCAATAGCTACTTACCTGCCTTACCTGTATTCCTGTGCGCGTTCCGCGAACTTGAGTCCAGTCTGGTAGTCGTAATTTCAGGTTTTTCAGTCGAAAAACACGTTTTTCGACAAAAACACAAAATTTTTCTTCAGTAAAAATTCCAATAACCTAATAGATCGCTAGCCCGCGCCGAGACGCGTCTTTTGACACCTCGCACGTGCGTCTAGCGAGAATAGAACTTCAAAAAATTTTCACAACAGATATTTTAAATACCTACGAAATCCACCTTAGGAGGAACGTAGTTTCATAGTCATATCAACAAACCTTTATAACTTTGCATCCCGGTGACGCATTTTGAAGCTGTTTTCAGCTATTTTGATTTTTATTAGGCTCCGCCCTACTATTTGACAAATATTTTTGACAAAAAACGCGAAAAATTTTTCGTTCTGGGACTTAGAAAAAATTTTCAAAATTTCAACCCTTAATTAATTTTTATCTCAAAATTTTTCTTCTAAATCGTTTTTTCTATTAGTTGCAATAGCTACTTACCTGCCTTACCTGTATTCCTGTGCGCGTTCCGCGAACTTGAGTCCAGTCTGGTAGTCGTAATTTCAGGTTTTTCAGTCGAAAAACACGTTTTTCGACAAAAACACAAAATTTTTCTTCAGTAAAAATTCCAATAACCTAATAGATCGCTAGCCCGCGCCGAGACGCGTCTTTTGACACCTCGCACGTGCGTCTAGCGAGAATAGAACTTCAAAAAATTTTCACAACAGATATTTTAAATACCTACGAAATCCACCTTAGGAGGAACGTAGTTTCATAGTCATATCAACAAACCTTTATAACTTTGCATCCCGGTGACGCATTTTGAAGCTGTTTTCAGCTATTTTGATTTTTATTAGGCTCCGCCCTACTATTTGACAAATATTTTTGACAAAAAACGCGAAAAATTTTTCGTTCTGGGACTTAGAAAAAATTTTCAAAATTTCAACCCTTAATTAATTTTTATCTCAAAATTTTTCTTCTAAATCGTTTTTTCTATTAGTTGCAATAGCTACTTACCTGCCTTACCTGTATTCCTGTGCGCGTTCCGCGAACTTGAGTCCAGTCTGGTAGTCGTAATTTCAGGTTTTTCAGTCGAAAAACACGTTTTTCGACAAAAACACAAAATTTTTCTTCAGTAAAAATTCCAATAACCTAATAGATCGCTAGCCCGCGCCGAGACGCGTCTTTTGACACCTCGCACGTGCGTCTAGCGAGAATAGAACTTCAAAAAATTTTCACAACAGATATTTTAAATACCTACGAAATCCACCTTAGGAGGAACGTAGTTTCATAGTCATATCAACAAACCTTTATAACTTTGCATCCCGGTGACGCATTTTGAAGCTGTTTTCAGCTATTTTGATTTTTATTAGGCTCCGCCCTACTATTTGACAAATATTTTTGACAAAAAACGCGAAAAATTTTTCGTTCTGGGACTTAGAAAAAATTTTCAAAATTTCAACCCTTAATTAATTTTTATCTCAAAATTTTTCTTCTAAATCGTTTTTTCTATTAGTTGCAATAGCTACTTACCTGCCTTACCTGTATTCCTGTGCGCGTTCCGCGAACTTGAGTCCAGTCTGGTAGTCGTAATTTCAGGTTTTTCAGTCGAAAAACACGTTTTTCGACAAAAACACAAAATTTTTCTTCAGTAAAAATTCCAATAACCTAATAGATCGCTAGCCCGCGCCGAGACGCGTCTTTTGACACCTCGCACGTGCGTCTAGCGAGAATAGAACTTCAAAAAATTTTCACAACAGATATTTTAAATACCTACGAAATCCACCTTAGGAGGAACGTAGTTTCATAGTCATATCAACAAACCTTTATAACTTTGCATCCCGGTGACGCATTTTGAAGCTGTTTTCAGCTATTTTGATTTTTATTAGGCTCCGCCCTACTATTTGACAAATATTTTTGACAAAAAACGCGAAAAATTTTTCGTTCTGGGACTTAGAAAAAATTTTCAAAATTTCAACCCTTAATTAATTTTTATCTCAAAATTTTTCTTCTAAATCGTTTTTTCTATTAGTTGCAATAGCTACTTACCTGCCTTACCTGTATTCCTGTGCGCGTTCCGCGAACTTGAGTCCAGTCTGGTAGTCGTAATTTCAGGTTTTTCAGTCGAAAAACACGTTTTTCGACAAAAACACAAAATTTTTCTTCAGTAAAAATTCCAATAACCTAATAGATCGCTAGCCCGCGCCGAGACGCGTCTTTTGACACCTCGCACGTGCGTCTAGCGAGAATAGAACTTCAAAAAATTTTCACAACAGATATTTTAAATACCTACGAAATCCACCTTAGGAGGAACGTAGTTTCATAGTCATATCAACAAACCTTTATAACTTTGCATCCCGGTGACGCATTTTGAAGCTGTTTTCAGCTATTTTGATTTTTATTAGGCTCCGCCCTACTATTTGACAAATATTTTTGACAAAAAACGCGAAAAATTTTTCGTTCTGGGACTTAGAAAAAATTTTCAAAATTTCAACCCTTAATTAATTTTTATCTCAAAATTTTTCTTCTAAATCGTTTTTTCTATTAGTTGCAATAGCTACTTACCTGCCTTACCTGTATTCCTGTGCGCGTTCCGCGAACTTGAGTCCAGTCTGGTAGTCGTAATTTCAGGTTTTTCAGTCGAAAAACACGTTTTTCGACAAAAACACAAAATTTTTCTTCAGTAAAAATTCCAATAACCTAATAGATCGCTAGCCCGCGCCGAGACGCGTCTTTTGACACCTCGCACGTGCGTCTAGCGAGAATAGAACTTCAAAAAATTTTCACAACAGATATTTTAAATACCTACGAAATCCACCTTAGGAGGAACGTAGTTTCATAGTCATATCAACAAACCTTTATAACTTTGCATCCCGGTGACGCATTTTGAAGCTGTTTTCAGCTATTTTGATTTTTATTAGGCTCCGCCCTACTATTTGACAAATATTTTTGACAAAAAACGCGAAAAATTTTTCGTTCTGGGACTTAGAAAAAATTTTCAAAATTTCAACCCTTAATTAATTTTTATCTCAAAATTTTTCTTCTAAATCGTTTTTTCTATTAGTTGCAATAGCTACTTACCTGCCTTACCTGTATTCCTGTGCGCGTTCCGCGAACTTGAGTCCAGTCTGGTAGTCGTAATTTCAGGTTTTTCAGTCGAAAAACACGTTTTTCGACAAAAACACAAAATTTTTCTTCAGTAAAAATTCCAATAACCTAATAGATCGCTAGCCCGCGCCGAGACGCGTCTTTTGACACCTCGCACGTGCGTCTAGCGAGAATAGAACTTCAAAAAATTTTCACAACAGATATTTTAAATACCTACGAAATCCACCTTAGGAGGAACGTAGTTTCATAGTCATATCAACAAACCTTTATAACTTTGCATCCCGGTGACGCATTTTGAAGCTGTTTTCAGCTATTTTGATTTTTATTAGGCTCCGCCCTACTATTTGACAAATATTTTTGACAAAAAACGCGAAAAATTTTTCGTTCTGGGACTTAGAAAAAATTTTCAAAATTTCAACCCTTAATTAATTTTTATCTCAAAATTTTTCTTCTAAATCGTTTTTTCTATTAGTTGCAATAGCTACTTACCTGCCTTACCTGTATTCCTGTGCGCGTTCCGCGAACTTGAGTCCAGTCTGGTAGTCGTAATTTCAGGTTTTTCAGTCGAAAAACACGTTTTTCGACAAAAACACAAAATTTTTCTTCAGTAAAAATTCCAATAACCTAATAGATCGCTAGCCCGCGCCGAGACGCGTCTTTTGACACCTCGCACGTGCGTCTAGCGAGAATAGAACTTCAAAAAATTTTCACAACAGATATTTTAAATACCTACGAAATCCACCTTAGGAGGAACGTAGTTTCATAGTCATATCAACAAACCTTTATAACTTTGCATCCCGGTGACGCATTTTGAAGCTGTTTTCAGCTATTTTGATTTTTATTAGGCTCCGCCCTACTATTTGACAAATATTTTTGACAAAAAACGCGAAAAATTTTTCGTTCTGGGACTTAGAAAAAATTTTCAAAATTTCAACCCTTAATTAATTTTTATCTCAAAATTTTTCTTCTAAATCGTTTTTTCTATTAGTTGCAATAGCTACTTACCTGCCTTACCTGTATTCCTGTGCGCGTTCCGCGAACTTGAGTCCAGTCTGGTAGTCGTAATTTCAGGTTTTTCAGTCGAAAAACACGTTTTTCGACAAAAACACAAAATTTTTCTTCAGTAAAAATTCCAATAACCTAATAGATCGCTAGCCCGCGCCGAGACGCGTCTTTTGACACCTCGCACGTGCGTCTAGCGAGAATAGAACTTCAAAAAATTTTCACAACAGATATTTTAAATACCTACGAAATCCACCTTAGGAGGAACGTAGTTTCATAGTCATATCAACAAACCTTTATAACTTTGCATCCCGGTGACGCATTTTGAAGCTGTTTTCAGCTATTTTGATTTTTATTAGGCTCCGCCCTACTATTTGACAAATATTTTTGACAAAAAACGCGAAAAATTTTTCGTTCTGGGACTTAGAAAAAATTTTCAAAATTTCAACCCTTAATTAATTTTTATCTCAAAATTTTTCTTCTAAATCGTTTTTTCTATTAGTTGCAATAGCTACTTACCTGCCTTACCTGTATTCCTGTGCGCGTTCCGCGAACTTGAGTCCAGTCTGGTAGTCGTAATTTCAGGTTTTTCAGTCGAAAAACACGTTTTTCGACAAAAACACAAAATTTTTCTTCAGTAAAAATTCCAATAACCTAATAGATCGCTAGCCCGCGCCGAGACGCGTCTTTTGACACCTCGCACGTGCGTCTAGCGAGAATAGAACTTCAAAAAATTTTCACAACAGATATTTTAAATACCTACGAAATCCACCTTAGGAGGAACGTAGTTTCATAGTCATATCAACAAACCTTTATAACTTTGCATCCCGGTGACGCATTTTGAAGCTGTTTTCAGCTATTTTGATTTTTATTAGGCTCCGCCCTACTATTTGACAAATATTTTTGACAAAAAACGCGAAAAATTTTTCGTTCTGGGACTTAGAAAAAATTTTCAAAATTTCAACCCTTAATTAATTTTTATCTCAAAATTTTTCTTCTAAATCGTTTTTTCTATTAGTTGCAATAGCTACTTACCTGCCTTACCTGTATTCCTGTGCGCGTTCCGCGAACTTGAGTCCAGTCTGGTAGTCGTAATTTCAGGTTTTTCAGTCGAAAAACACGTTTTTCGACAAAAACACAAAATTTTTCTTCAGTAAAAATTCCAATAACCTAATAGATCGCTAGCCCGCGCCGAGACGCGTCTTTTGACACCTCGCACGTGCGTCTAGCGAGAATAGAACTTCAAAAAATTTTCACAACAGATATTTTAAATACCTACGAAATCCACCTTAGGAGGAACGTAGTTTCATAGTCATATCAACAAACCTTTATAACTTTGCATCCCGGTGACGCATTTTGAAGCTGTTTTCAGCTATTTTGATTTTTATTAGGCTCCGCCCTACTATTTGACAAATATTTTTGACAAAAAACGCGAAAAATTTTTCGTTCTGGGACTTAGAAAAAATTTTCAAAATTTCAACCCTTAATTAATTTTTATCTCAAAATTTTTCTTCTAAATCGTTTTTTCTATTAGTTGCAATAGCTACTTACCTGCCTTACCTGTATTCCTGTGCGCGTTCCGCGAACTTGAGTCCAGTCTGGTAGTCGTAATTTCAGGTTTTTCAGTCGAAAAACACGTTTTTCGACAAAAACACAAAATTTTTCTTCAGTAAAAATTCCAATAACCTAATAGATCGCTAGCCCGCGCCGAGACGCGTCTTTTGACACCTCGCACGTGCGTCTAGCGAGAATAGAACTTCAAAAAATTTTCACAACAGATATTTTAAATACCTACGAAATCCACCTTAGGAGGAACGTAGTTTCATAGTCATATCAACAAACCTTTATAACTTTGCATCCCGGTGACGCATTTTGAAGCTGTTTTCAGCTATTTTGATTTTTATTAGGCTCCGCCCTACTATTTGACAAATATTTTTGACAAAAAACGCGAAAAATTTTTCGTTCTGGGACTTAGAAAAAATTTTCAAAATTTCAACCCTTAATTAATTTTTATCTCAAAATTTTTCTTCTAAATCGTTTTTTCTATTAGTTGCAATAGCTACTTACCTGCCTTACCTGTATTCCTGTGCGCGTTCCGCGAACTTGAGTCCAGTCTGGTAGTCGTAATTTCAGGTTTTTCAGTCGAAAAACACGTTTTTCGACAAAAACACAAAATTTTTCTTCAGTAAAAATTCCAATAACCTAATAGATCGCTAGCCCGCGCCGAGACGCGTCTTTTGACACCTCGCACGTGCGTCTAGCGAGAATAGAACTTCAAAAAATTGCCCTCCCACCCACCCTTTAGTGTCTAGCCAGGTAAACTTTTTGGTTTTGGCAAAAAAAAATATTTTTCGATTTTTAGCTCCTCAAGCTACTTCTTTGTCCCAAAATTGATCTCTTGACCTTTTCTTTATTTTAGGATACTGACCTGACGGTCTTTCGGCCGAGAAATATTTATTATATAAACACTAATTAAGCTACTTCTGTGCGTATCCCCCATTTACAGGGACGCAGAAGTGTCGCTTGTGTCCTCTGACGTGTCCCCCCTTATTTATGAACCTCACGTTTACTAACACCTCCAAAATGCTCCGCACACCGGCAAAGCAACACGCTAGCTCGCCTGGCTCCAGGAGTTCGCCGCGCTCGACTGAGAAAGCTGGACCAGCACTGCCCTGTGTGAGGCGAAGCATTGGAGAATGGGAGGCCGGGAAAGCTGAGTCTCAGGCCAAATCCCCGACCACCACAAAACGTGACGCTACACCAGGGACCTCTCAGCCAACAACCAGCACTTTGGAAACGCGCGGCATTCCGGCCAGCACCGCAATACTACCCAAGAAATCCGAGCCTATTTACCCCAACATCACGGCGGAGGCGAGAGCCTGCCTGAATAAGGCAAAGCTTCACCTCAACAACTCGCGAAATTTAAAGGCGGAGATTAAAAAGGAGGTTACAGCTTCAATAGACCGACTTTACCAGCTGGTAAAAGAGGCGGATAAAACAGGGAATGGACAAAATTCTCATATTAACACTGAATGTCAGAAGATTGAGGAGAAAGGGGATGACCAGGGAAGCATCATTTGGCTGCGCTCCGCACTAGAGGAGCAAACTCATATAGTGAAGGAGGGCAACCAGATGATTAAACAGCTGCAGATCGCAATGCAGAAACAAAGAGAAGCACAGGAGACGCGTGACAGAGAGAGGCACAGTGACGGAGATGTTTTGAAAGAAATTAGGGCGCTCGAAGACACCACCAAAGAGATGGGAAAAATGATTTCCGAAATGAAAGAGAGAATCCCTACCTACGCAGAGGCCCTGACTGCACCCCAAAACACCCGGGGCCAAAAACCAAAGCACTCCGTCATTGTGTCGTCAAACGTCACAATGGATACTAGTACAGAGGTGGTGGGAAGGGTTAAGGAGGCATTGGACGCGAAGAAGAGCGGCATGCAGATTGAGAGGGTCCGAAAAGTCAGAGACAAGAAGGTTATCTTGAGTTTTAATAACAAAGAAGAGATGGCAAGAACAACAGCCCAACTCAAGAAAGACAAACATCTGAAAGTGGAAGAGGCAAAAAACAGGAACCCACTAGTGATAATCAAGGACCTCTTGTCCTACAATAGCGACGAGGACATCTTAACCGCTTTGAAGATCCAAAACGCCCGCCTGTTTGAGGACCTGACGGCTGAAGAGGGGACCGCGACAGTGAAATACCGGAGGAGGGCACGGAACTCGCTAGAGAGCCATGTCGTCCTAGAGGTGACACCCAAGTTGTGGCAGAAACTCACTGTGGCTGGTAGGGTCTTCATTGACTTGCAGTGCGTTAGAGTCCAAGACCAAACGCCCCTTGTACAGTGCACAAAGTGCTTGGCGTATGGGCATGGCCGAAAACTGTGTACGGAGTCGTTGGACCTATGCAACTATTGCGGGGGTCCACATCTTAAAGCTGAATGTACAAGACTGGCAATGGGTGACAAACCGACGTGTAAGAACTGCGCCAGAGACAAGCATGACGACACAGGCCACACAGTCTATAGTCTGGAATGCCCGGTACGTAGGAAGTGGGATGCTTTAGCGCGGGCCGCAATAGCGTATTGCTAAGGTGGCCCCGGGTGTTGCACCGACGACAACTGCCCATACGTACATCATGGCGCAAGCTAACCTCCAACGTAAGCAACTGGCAACTAACGAACTGATGCTCGAGGCTAAAAAGCGCAAAATAGCCATTGCATTGATTCAGGAGCCATATGTGGGAGGAATAAAGGCAATGAAGTCGTACGGGGGGGCCAGAGTCTACCAAAACTCAAATCGCGGCGAGGGTACTGTAAAGGCGGCGATAGTCGTGTTCAACCATGACATCGACGTCATACAGTGCCCCAAATTCACCACCAACAACATCATGATGGTAAAGTTGCGAACGAGCGCATGGGAGATTCTTGCCATCTCGTACTACTTTGAGCCTGACCAACCCATTGGGCCATACCTGGACCACTTAACAGCTGCGATGAAGGAGCTTATGCCCAGTAAAGCAATCATTGGAGGGGATGCTAATGCCAAAAGTGTGTGGTGGGGTAGCAGTACTACTGATGTCAGAGGCGAGGAACTGGCAGGAATGACTGGAGAGCTCAATCTTCAGGTGCTCAATTGCGGGGATAGACCCACCTTCGATACCATTAGAGGAGGACGAAGGATCACAAGTCACGTCGATGTAACCCTGTGCACAGAAGACTTGCTCGGCCTGGTAGAGGAATGGACGGTAGCCGAAGACCTAACGAGCTCGGACCACAACGGAATACTAATGAAAATTAAATTACAAAAAGGAAAAGGCATTCAGATTCAAAGAACAACTAGAAAATACAACACCAAAAAAGCCAATTGGGAACTTTTTGATGAAAAAATGTACCAATTAAAAATAGATAATAGAATTAATAAAGAAAAAATAAAACAGATAAATAACAAAGAAGAAATAGATGGCATAGTTGACAGGTACACTGCAGTTATGACCGAAGCATGTGACGCGGCTATGCCAAAGAAACAGGAAAACCAAAAACTCAGTATTCCGTGGTGGTCCGAAGATCTCGAAGTGATGAAGCACGACGTCGCTACTAGGAAGAGAAGAATCCGGTGCGCTGCGCCATCACGTAGAGAGGGTGTGGTCGCGCTGTACCTAGAACAAAAAGAGAAGTATGAGTCAGAGGTCAAGAAACGCTCCACAGAGAGCTGGAAGGAATTTTGCCAGAAGCAGAGCAGGGAAGGGGTCTGGGAGGGAATATATAGGGTGATTAAAATTACAGCAAAAAGGCAAGAAGATCTGCCGCTGGTATACAATGGCAAGGAAGCAGGACAGAAAGGTTCCGCAAGAGTACTGGCAGAGACATTTTACCCGGAGGACCTGGAGGAGGAGGATACCTCAGACCATCGTCGAATCAGAATTCTTGCTGACCGAGCAAACGACTGGAGTCATCATGAGACCCATGACCCGGAGTTTACGACGGAGGAGCTCAGGTTCGCGACGGAGAGCTTCAATCCGAAGAAAGCACCCGGAGTAGACGGCTTCACAGCCGACATCTGCCAACGAGTAATATCAAAGGACACGGAACTGCACCTGGCAATATACAATAAATGCTTGCAACTGACGCACTTCCCCACAGCGTGGAAAGAAGCCACCGTGGTGGTGCTGAGGAAACCAGGGAAAGACAACTACACCAGCCCCAAGTCCTATAGGCCGATTGGACTGTTACCGGTGATGGGTAAGATACTGGAAAAAATGATGGTTAGAAGGCTGGTCTGGTACTTGGCGCCGCGGATAAGCCCCCGCCAGTACGGCTTTATGCCACAGCGGAGCACGGAAGACTCCCTCTATGACCTGATGGCCCACGTGAGAGCCAAACTTCATGAGAAGAAGCTCATCACAATGGTCTCCCTGGATATAGAGGGAGCCTTCGACAGTGCTTGGTGGCCGGCCATTAAGCTCAGACTGGCGGAAGAAAAGTGCCCTGTGAATCTCAGGAAGATGATAGCCAGCTATCTGAACGACCGTAAGGTCCGAGTTAGGTACGCTGGCCATGAGTTCACCAAAACCACTAACAAAGGGTGCGTCCAAGGATCAATAGGCGGCCCCATTCTGTGGAACCTATTATTAAACCCATTGCTGGAGAGTCTTACGCGGCGAGGTGACTATTGCCAGGCTTTTGCGGACGATGTGGTGCTCGTGTTTTCGGGGGAGACAGCCCTGGAAATCCAATTACAGGCCAATGCCGCTCTCGAACATGTTCGGAGGTGGGGTGTCGTGAACAAGCTCAAGTTTGCGCCGCACAAAACCTGTGCCATGGTAGTCACTAGAAAGCTTAGACACGACACGCCACACCTGACCATGGGAGGGATCGACATTGGAATGTCCTCGGAAATGAAAATCTTAGGGCTCACAGTTGACGCCAAACTGACATTTAACAGTCACACGGCTAATGTCTGTAAGAAGGCACTAGGCGTCTACAACCAGCTGTCGCGAGCTGCTAAAGTCAGCTGGGGTCTCCACCCGGAAATAGTTCGTATCATATACACCGCTACGGTAGAGCCCATAATCACGTACGCGGCAGGAGCCTGGTCCTCAGCATCAAAGAAGTTGGGAGTTCAACGTCACTTAAATGCTGTCCAGAGGGGTTTCGCTCAAAAGATGTGCGGGGCGTACCGCACGACCTCCCTTCACTCAGCGCTAGTACTGGCCGGAATATTGCCACTCGACCTCCGCATACGAGAGGCAGCAGCTCTGTACGAGGCGAGGAGAGGGGCAGTTCGGCCGGAGCTGGTAGACAGAGAGGTCGAGCGAAGAGTTGAATTCACCAGTAAACCTCACCCGGCGAAGCATACGGCGATAGAGTTTGTGAGTCTGGTAGACCAGGAGCAGCTGGAGAGACACAATAACCAAGCCATTCGGATATTTACCGATGGTAGCCGAATTGAAGGCAAAGTTGGAGCAGCGCTGTCTCTATGGGACAGTACTGCAGAGGTGAAATCACACAAGCTCAAGCTTGCTCCATTCTGCACGGTATACCAGGCGGAACTCCTCGCAGTATGCAAAGCCACTGAGCTAGTACAACGAAGAAGCGAGGAGAGCTATGGAATATACAGCGACTCCAGGTCAGCCCTGGAAACCATAGCAAACCCCAGCACAACGCACCCCCTGGCGGTAGATGCTCGCAAGAACCTAAGAGCCATTGAACACCAGAACAAAAGTGTGTCTCTTTTCTGGATCAAGGCACATGCGGGCCTCGCGGGCAACGAGAGGGCAGATGAGCTGGCGAAAGACGCAGCGCTGAATATGAAGACTAGGCCAGATTACGACCTATGCCCCGTCTCATTCATCAAGCGACAGATTAGAAATGGGTCGATTGATGAATGGAACCGACGATACCAAGAGAGTGCTAGAGCAGGAGTCACAAAATTATTCTTTCCCGACATTTCAATCTCCTATAAAATCGTCAGACAAATTATACCAACCAACCTTACCACCCAAGTACTAACGGGCCACGGTGGGTTCTCGGAGTACTTGAATCGATTCAGGTGCAAAGAGAACTCATCGTGCATTTGCCAACCCGGGACACCCGAAACGGTGGAACATATTCTGACCGACTGCCCGGTTCATGCCCTAAAAAGACTCGAGGTAGAGAACAAGCTCGAATGTAGAATGTTGGCTAGAAACTTCCCAAAGCTAATATCACGTAGGAAACATAGGGAAACGTTCATGGAGTACTTCATGGAAATTGCAAAGGAGGTAATAAATAGAAACAAGTAAGACAATAAATCTATGCTACATATATATATTAGTATAAAATATATTGACTAGCATATAATGAACATAATGTATATAAAAATAAGGCATAAAACCAAGTACATAGTAACGAATGTTTAAAGAAAAGTAGAACCTGCTCACCAATCTGGAAATATAAATTTTTGAATAGAACGAGAACAAGATATATGTGAGAAATTGTGTATCCCATCTGGAAATATAAGAAATATGAAATATATAATGATGTGCTAGTAAAAATAACTGTTAAAAATAAGAGAGAAGGTTGTTCTAAATCAAGGCATTATAAAATAAAGAAAGTTGTGACTAGAACAAGTATTGAGTATATGTAAGAAATTTTGTATCCCATCTGGAAATATAAAATGATGTGTTAGAATAAGTGAATGTATAGAAATATAGAAATGGTTGTTTTGCATTGAGGTAGATTATAAAGTGAATACGGCAAATAAAGATAGAAAGTAAGTAAATAAAGAAAACCTGTAGATACACCCCATCCTACCAATAGTTAAATAAGGACTCTAATCATGTTAGAGGAAGCTCGCTACACCCTGTGATGACGGGTGTTTTAAAAAAAAAAAAAAAAAAAAAAAAAAAAAACCTAACCTAACCTAACCTAACCTAACCTAACCTAACCTAACCTAACCTAACCTAACCTAACCTAACCTAACCTAACCTAACCTAACCTAACCTAACCTAACCTAACCTAACCTAACCTAACCTAACCTAACCTAACCTAACCTAACCTAACCTAACCTAACCTAACCTAACCTAACCTAACCTAACCTAACCTAACCTAACCTAACCTAACCTAACCTAACCTAACCTAACCTAACCTAACCTAACCTAACCTAACCTAACCTAACCTAACCTAACCTAACCTAACCTAACCTAACCTAACCTAACCTAACCTAACCTAACCTAACCAGTCACGCGGCACCCCTCGCCGCGAGCAGATCATTTTAAAGTCGCTCCGCGCTCGAAAAATCCTTAAAATAAGTAAAAGTGCGAATTTTAACTCAAAATTAGTACCAGAGTGAGTGTTTCAGTGCGTCTCATAAAAATAGTGCAGTGCCCCGGCGAAAATCCTATTGATTTTCCCTGGAAATCCCGAAAACCATATTTTTGGAGGTTAACTCGCAAAAAATTGCGTGTTGAAAACAGTTTTCTGCGTGCGGCGCCTGATTCATCGCGGTACCCCCCATATTTTATACTGCTGTTTTGAGGGGAGCACTTTGCCCCACACCTTGGCAAAGTTTTGGATTTTTCCCGTCTCGCCCCTCTGAGCTACAAGGAAAAAACTAAAATCCACGTGCAGCGTGACTTCGGAACCAGCGTTCTCAAGATCACAGTCACCATCACATCTGGGAGAGGACTTTGTAAGCAGCATACTTCAGTTTCTCGCAGGTCGATAGGTGCCTTGGGAGCGAAGATAAAAATTTTTGAAGATTTTTCAAGTCACACCAATTTTGTGACAGCCCTAGCTTGAAGGAACGATCTTTTACCCCTACTTTTTAATTTATATTTAGACTATATATTTTGTAGACAATCTATGTATAAATTTTCAGATTTTTCTCGCATAGATTTGTAAAGTTATTTAAATTCAAAAATACCTATTGAAATACCTAACTTTTATTTAAATTTTAAGTATTAATTTTCAAAAAGGGGGGCAAGTGCCTTTGTACTCATTATTAGTCCTTTATTCTTAATTAAAATTTTGTATCCCATAATTTTATTTTTTCAGTCACAACTTTCAGAAAAACTGTCTTTTTGCGGTTGTTGGTTTTGATAGTTGGGTTTTCAAATAGGTATTACCTAAAATATTTGTATATACCACGCAACATTTTTAGCATATGTCCAAAGTACGGTTCTTTATCATCATTAGTAATTTTTTCCAAAATTTTCTGGCTAGTCGTTACCAAGTTGTGATTTTTTATCCTTAATGTGGGCTGTCCTGAAAACCGCACGATAACTGTGTTTTCAGTTTACAGGAAAACCAAGCGTCCTAGACCAATTCTGACAATTTTATCGGGGTCCCCCCCCCTAACAACCCCCCCCACGGTTTGTACAGAAGACAAACCCTTTGAGACCCCTCCGATCATTTGGACTAAGTTTCATCCCCCTACCCCAATTTTTGCACTTCGACTTAGTCTCTGGGGATGAAATTGCCTCACTGTATATTTCAAGCCATATCTCCTAGACCCCTGGTCCGAAACACTTCGGGTTTTCAGTTTGGGGTAGAGCAGACCCTAGGCTCTCTACAAAAAGGGAGCGTCTCTAGGTAGAGTCTCAAGGAGGGTTGTAAGAGTAAAATAACTGCAATTTTGACCTGGTTTTCTCTGCAAAGCCGGACTGTCTCTGGAAGCTATCCGTAGTGGCTGAGAGTCGACTCTAGGTAGAGTTTATTTTTGTTTTTATTAATTTTCATATTGAAATTTGACAAATAATTGCTACTTATAACATCGGTATAACGCACTCTATGCAGAGCATATTATTGTTAATTTAAATTTATTTTAGTTTTAATTTAATTTATTTTATTTTATTTTATTTTACACGTTTGTCACTTGACAAAAAAATATTTACGGACTTACTGACGCATCCCTGTGGCCAAACAAAATGTTCGGAATTAGAACTCCGGCTAAAAAGACAATGATCACTAGCGGATCTCCAAGTGATGACGAAATGGCTGGACCCTCGACAGAAACGACGCAATCCTCAAACGTGAGGAAGAGCATAGGAGAATGGGAGGCTTCAAAAACCGCGCCGAAATCTCCAAACTCACCGCGAAAAATAATGCCGCCAGCACCAACTAAGCCAAAGATGAAAGTGATTGCAACCGAGGATAAACCACAAGGACGCCGAATGTCCGCAGATCCGCCAATCAGCTCCCCGAAACAAAAGAGGGTATACCCTGACAGAGTTTCTGAAGCACGCATCTGCATCAGGAAAGCAAAAACGGCTCTGGGAGAATCCCGGAATTTACGAGCTGACATCAAAAGTGATGTCACACAGGCGGTGGAGCGACTATTCCAGCTAGTGAAGGAGTCCGAAGCTGCGAATTTGTCTGCAAAAACTGCTGACTACAGCAAAGAAGTAGAAAGGACACAGACAGAACAAGAAGTACAAGAAAACAACGGTGAAATAAATAAAGGCCATCTCTCCCAGATAATAGAGGAGCACGCTAAACTCATACAAGAAAGCAACATCAAAATGGAGGAATTAAAGAAAGAACTAGAGACTAGCAGACAAACTGTCGAAAAAAGAGCCACGTACGCAAACGTTGTAGCCACTGCCCCTAGGAACATAGCGCCAGAGCACACAGCTCTCCACTCAATAGTGGTAGCCTCGACCGACAAGTTAGAAACTGGAGACGAGGTTATCGAAAAGATCCGGAAAGCTGTGAACGCAAAAGACGGATTTATAACAGTGGACAGGGTGAGAAAGGCCAAAGACCGTAAGGTTATAGTGGGGTGCAGAACAAGGGAAGATAGGCAAAAAGTGAAGGAAAGGCTGCGTGTGGGAGGGGACCTCCTAGTGGAGGAGGTGAAAAATAAAGACCCGCTGATAGCTCTGAAGAATGTTTTCAATTACAACACCGATGAGGACGTCCTGGAAGCTTTTAAAAACCAGAACACAGACCTCTTCAAAGATCTGAAGAGTGAGGACAACAGGGTGGAAATAGCCTTCAGGAGGAAGAACAGAAACCCCCACACAAATCACGTAATTATGAGGGTTTCGCCTCAGCTATGGAACAGAACACTGCACAAAGGGTCCATACACATCGACATCCAGCGCATTAAAGTGGAAGACCAGTCTCCACTGGTCCAATGCACATGCTGCTTAGCGTATGGCCACAGCAAGCGTTTCTGTACTGAAACTGTAGACAAATGCAGTCACTGCGGTGGCCCTCACATCAGAACGCAGTGCCCTGACTGGCTCGCCGGAGCAGCTCCATCATGCGTGAATTGCTTGCAAGCAAAACACGCCAGTACGGAACACAGTGCGTTCAGTAATGAATGCACTGTGCGCAGAAGATGTGAGGCAATGGCGCGGGCGAGGGTAGCTTACTGCTAACGCGGAAGGCACCCACATTCTAAATAGGGCAGGCAACCCCACCGGAGGATACGCAGTGGCCCAGGCCAACCTCCAAAGAAAGGAGTTGGCAACAAACGAGCTCATGGCAGAAGCCACAGACAAGAAAATCGCCTTCGTCATGGTCCAGGAGCCGTATGTCGGCGCGATCCGAAGGATGAAGAGCTATCGAGGCGTGCGGGTGTACCAGTGCGAGGACGATGGAAGAGGGACTGTTAAAGCGGCCGTGATCGTTTTTGATCATGACTTAGACGTCATCCAGTGCCCAGAACTCACTACAAACAACATCGCAGTGGTGAAGATCCGATCCAAAGCCTGGGAAATTACTGTAGTCTCTTTTTACTTCGAACCGGATCAGCCCATAGAACCATACGTGGACCAAATACGAAGGACGATAGAGAAAGCCGGGCCAAGAAAACTGCTCATTGGAGGCGATGCCAACGCTAAGAATACCTGGTGGGGTAGCATCGTAAATGACACCAGGGGCATAGAAATGTACGGGATCCTGGAAGAGTCGGAAATGCAGGTACTCAATAGAGGGGATATTCCCACATTTGACACAGTAAGGGGCAACACGAGATACAGCAGTTTCGTCGATGTTACAGCCTGCTCGACAGACATGCTGAGTCTCGTGGAAGACTGGAGAGTTGACCAAGAAGTGACGAGCTCGGATCACAACACGATCAGGTTTCAGCTGCGCTTACAGAGAGAAAAAGGGATCAACATCCAAAGGACCACTCGACTCTACAATACCAAGAAGGCAAATTGGGACATCTTCGTTGAGAAAATGGAACAATTTCTAGCGGAACATAAAATCAACGCAATTGCAATAGGTAGAGTCGAGCTCAGGCATCAGCTGGGAGACATGGTAGAGACGATAACAAACGGCATAACTCTAGCCTGTAAAGACAGCATGCCACTTAAGTCGCAGCACACCAAATTCTCTTTGCCATGGATGACAGAGGAGCTCTCACTCTTAAAAAATGAGGTCATCACTAAAAAGCGGAGGATCCGCAACGCAGCGAAGGACCGCAAGGAAAAAGTGTTCAAAGAGTACCTGCAAGCAAAAGAGACTTACGAATGCCAAGCCAAGAAAGCCCAAATAGCAAGCTGGAAGACCTTTTGCCAGAAGCAAGATAAGGAGGGAGTATGGGAAGGCATATACAGAGTAATCGGTAAGACCGCCAAACGTCAAGAGGATCTGACCCTTAAAAAGGATGACATGTTCTTAAACCCACCAGAATCGGCAACCTTATTAGCCGAAACCTTCTACCCTGAGGATTCCGAAGAGAGTGATAACTCACATCATCGCCAAATTAGAGAGCTCGCGAAGCAAGTAAACGCCCCGTGTCATAATGAACAGCATGATCCGCCGTTTACGGAAGAAGAACTAAAGACCGCGAGTATGAGTTTTAATCCAAAGAAGGCACCTGGAGCGGATGGCTTCACGGCGGACATATGCAGTCGAGCAATCCTCGGGAGGCTGGAAGTGTTCCTTGCCCTGTATAATAAGTGCTTAGAGATGGGTCACTTCCCGGACATATGGAAGGAGGCCACAGTGGTGGTATTGAGAAAACCAGGCAAGGACGACTATCAGAATCCCAAGGCCTATAGACCTATCGGCCTGCTACCAGTCTTGGGCAAGATTCTGGAGAAGATGGTAGTAGCAAGGATCAGGTGGCACCTAGTACCGCGGATTAGTACTCGCCAGTATGGGTTTATGCCACAAAGGAGCACCGAGGACGCCCTCTATAACCTAGTGAACCATATCAAGGGAAACATAGAGCAGAAAAAGCTCGTAACCCTAGTTTCACTGGATATAGAGGGGGCCTTCGATAGCGCCTGGTGGCCGGCTATCAAGGTCAGACTGGCTGAGGAAAAGTGTCCGGTCAATATAAGGAGGCTACTAGATAGTTATCTCGACTGCAGAAAAATCAGGTTGAGGTATGCCGGGGAGGAACACACTAGGAACACCCAGAAAGGTTGCGTCCAGGGATCCATTGGCGGCCCGATACTCTGGAATGTACTCCTGGACCCCCTGTTACACGGTCTGGAAAAAGAGGGAGTATACTGTCAGGCATACGCGGATGACGTGGTGATGGTCTTCAGCGGGAATACAGGTCTGGAGGTCTCGAGGCAGGCCAATGCCGCTCTCGCCTATGTTCGGGAGTGGGGAGTCCGGAACAAGCTGAAGTTTGCACCGCACAAAACCTGTGCAATGGTGCTGACGCGTAAGCTCAAGTACGACACCCCGCTCCTGAGGATGGGAGGGACCGACATTGGAATGTCGAGGGAGATAAAGATTCTGGGACTTACTCTTGACGACAAGATGACTTTTAACACCCACGTTGCAAGAGTTTGTAAAAAGGCAGCAGACCTGTATAAACAGCTGTCTAGAGCCGCAAAAGTAAGTTGGGGACTGCACCCTGACGTCATCAGGACAATTTACACGGCTGTAGTGGAACCGGTCATCTTATACGCCGCAAGCGCATGGGCACCAGCGGCCAAGAAAATCGGAACGCAGAAAGCTCTGAATGCAGTGCAGAGGGGATTTGCACAGAAACTGTGCAAGTCCTACCGCACGGTATCTCTGAACTCGGCTCTGTTACTGGCCGGGATACTGCCTCTGGACCTTCGAATACAGGAGGCAGCCGCCCTGTACAACGCAAGGAGAGGATCGTCCCGTCTCGTACTGGGAGATAGAGAGACTGAACGTGTGGTGGGATTTGCGGAGATTCCACATCCGGCTCTGCACGTAGAGTTGACCTTCGGCAGCTTGACCACTCAAGAACAGGTCGACAACAGCAACGAGCAGGCGCTTAAAATCTACACTGACGGGAGCAAGCTTGAGGGTAAGGTTGGAGCTGCGCTATC